>JAKOGI010001886.1:145000-169181 GCA_029747015.1 Carnegiea gigantea
AGAGACATTCCAAAATAGTTCATGTAAATCATATTTAGCATCACAAACATACGATTTGTTCCCTCACAATAGTAGGATCCTTATGGAGTGCTAACACCGCGCATCTTGGTTAATAAATGGACAATTCCAACATAGAACCGACATGGCAAGTAAGCAAGAAAGATGTGTTCCAATAACCCACAGACTTTGGAAATCAAGATTATAACTTCAACAACACAGCTACATAACACCTGCATGTCTAATTTGTCTTCCACCAGAAGTGCAAGATACAATGTACAGTAAATACAACCGCCATGAATAAGTATCAGCTCACATATTTATAGCTATAATAACATTTGTTGGTACCTATTTAAACGGTTCTTAATGGTCCAAAATTAGTGTTTGCCAAAAGGGTGAACTATAGAACAAACTTCAAATATGACCTTTCTAAATGAGACAAATCTTTTCAAAAAACTGTTTACAATGTCAATTTCATGATCTTGTTGATTGCGAACACCACAGTAAGGTAACCTTTGCATAAACCAATTTCTGTTTGAAATTGCGGCCTGCGCAAGCCACAAGTTATTGGCTTTGAGCTACGATTAAACTACATGTCAGTGATTGATTTGGGAAAACTTTATTTTTCCTGTAGGATGTGAGCTTGCTATGTGGTCTATCCACAAATATGCTTGTCCTTAATTCAACCAGTAAAAAGACCATCGCATGCTTCGGCTGCCTAAACATCCTAGAAAAGAGAACACGAATCCAAATTGGCATCAACAAGAAGAAATCAGTATAGTGTAATATGGTTCCTAGAAGCCTGGACGCATTAAAAACCCATAAGCATTATACAAAGTTCAATATGAAGGGACACGTTGCACAAGACATCACAATTTCTTTGGAAGCTAAGAAGAAAGAAACAATTGTCAGCATAGATTAAAGCATATGCATCAGGAAGCATGCTAAGACCCATTTTCGTCAAACAACTAGGTTCTAATTAAGTGCAAGCTCTAAGGAAAGCAATCAAAAATTTAGACAACTTTCAGAAGTTATGATATATTAACTTGCGGAGACTATCACTTATCAGCACGTACAAGTGAACCTATTACTCCTAATTGTTTTCAAACAAAAGATATCAAATGATAATAATAATGTTAATAATAATAATAATAATAGTAACAACAACAACAACAATAATAATAATAATAATAATAATAATAATAATAATGATATTATTATTATTATTATTATTATTATTATTATTATTATTATTATTATTATTAATAATATATCCCACCTGTACCTAGAAAATACCTGACCAATAATAGGACCTGAACCCACCCAAAAAAGTTAGGTTCTTGGACAAGATTTTGTGCCCTGAATCCGTTTGGGTCAAACCTATTAAGGTTAGGGTTGACCTGGTTGGGTTAGATTATTTTTTACTATATGTGTTTTTATGCAAATATTCTATTTACCCAATACATATGATGGTTTTTTGTCTCTTATTGAACTTATGTAGCCATAAAAATCTTACATAAGAGAGAAAAATTCATATGTTTCTACCTTTTAAAATTTTTATTTATTTCTTCCCTATTCATTACCATGTTCCACTGCTACAAGATCTTTGTTATGATGCATTATTGTTAATATTTTTTTTTGGCCTTTTCCTATAATAAACTACGTACGTACATTTTCATTATCTAATAAAATTATTGTCACTATGTAAAATAGTATACTTGGGCGAAAAAGAAGTTGTACGTGATTGAACATATCTTCCGGAATGATATCAATATCATCAAGTACATTTCATAGGAATTTTGTTTGTATTGCATGCAATTTTCTTTTCTTTTTTTCTTTATTTTTAATTGAGAAAATATAATCTAAAAATTCAATGAACCTTAGTTTTAGAGGATTGCACTAGAAAAGAGTTTAAAAATTAAAATTTGAAGTTCTAGAGCTAGATTCTTTTTTATTTTTTCAAAAAAAGAAAATTAATTCTTGCATTATTTGTAGGAGAAAAAAAATCAATAAAAAATACTTTTAACCCATTGGGTCTAACCTGAACTCAAGACTTTAGGGTTTTGCAAACATGAACCTGCAATAGACTGACCCGCATTTAACCTGCTGTCCTAAATTGGCAAGTCTAGTCCCACCTACATGAATTGGTTGGCTGCTTCTCATTATCTCTCAAAGGTTGTGCTGCCTGAGATGGCTTCAATAAAATACTAGGTATTGATTGTTGTGTAATTTCTCCAAGCATATGGTTAATTGTCATAATACTTGAGGGCATCGTCCTCCAGGATGGGTCACAAAATTAGATCACTTAACTGAAACTAGTAAATTAACATAGTATCTCCAATAACCTACCAACTAGAGACAACAAAAGATTTATTCTAAGTGAGATAATAACAACCCAATAAATTCAAAAGTATAGCCGAGGCACCAAAGATAGCTAATGTACAAGAAAACAAATCTAATAATTAATAAACCAAAAGTACAAGTAATTTGTCAAGATGCCTAGCTTTGCTTGGATTCAATTGAATTGAAACAACACAAGCACAAAGATCAATGAATAAAGAAAAAATAAATAAAAACAATAAAGATCTAAGTTGAGTACTGAAAATTGGAACTTTACGAAAGCAACCTAGAACATATCATATGCAAATTAACTAAAGAAATAAGAGGGAAAGACAAATTTCACATCCATGGACGCATGGAGTTAAACCTATAACACCAAGTTGGGTCTAGCACCAAACCACCAGACCTTCACATATAACCAGCAACCTCTACAGATGAATTAATTTTGAGTTTTGCCAAGATCTAGAACCAAATTCATAAAGTATCACAGAGCATAAACCAAGCTCAGTGTCAGAGAGCATAAACCAAGCTCGGATTATCGCACAAACCCAAATTGAAATAGAGTAGATGTACACAGCAATAGAATAGCAAAATTCGAATGAATATGGCGCAAGAGCAGATCAACAAAATTCCTAAAACAGAGAGCCAAGGTCTGAAATTCTCGAACGAGATACTCGAAATTCAAAACTAAAAGAGACAACTTTACTTAAAATTTGAAACCCAGAATTTAATGATACTAACTTTGGGAATTAAGACTATATCTGAAATTGGGGGAAGAAAAACGAACCGTAAAATTGAAAACTGAACACTCTACTCTCTGCTCCTACTTAACTCTATCTCCAGTTTGATTCTCGATTTTTATGGCTAAAATCACACAATCAATTCTTCAATTTGTAACTGCCAAATACCTTGAAAAGTTCACCCTCAATTCCGACTTAGGGGCTGTTTGGTGAGATAAACTGAAATGTAACTTAAATCTTTAGTATCAAGTTCCACTTTTTTGTATTTGGTGAGCACTTTAAGGGGATGGAACTTGATACTTAGGGGGTTCAAGTTCCCAATCTTAAGGAACTTGATCCCTCCCATTTCTAAGGGGATTCAAGTCCCCAACCCTCTGGAATGAATATCATTATCGTCGTCCTCATCATCATCATTGTCATCATCATCATCGTCATCATCATTATTATAATTAATTATTTTTATTAATAATTATTATTAACACTAATGATATAATTACTAATAAAATTAATAATAAGTGTTATTGTAATTATTATTTATTAATATTAATTTTAATAATAATTATTATTAACATTAATAATTATTATTAATTATTATAACTAATATTAATTTATAATTATAATTATAATTACTAATTATTACTGATAATATTAATCATAATAACTATAATTAATAACAACAACAATTATGATTATAATTATTAATTATTACCACTAATATTAATTAATAATTATAATAATGATAAATAATACTTACTTTTATTATTAATTATTACAACTAATTATTAATTATTACTACTAATAATTATAATTGCGATTAATAATTATTATTTTTATTATTAATTATTATTATTAATATTTATACGTACTAATAATTAATAATATTAATCAATAATAATAATTGTGATTATTCTTATTACTTATTATTAGTAATAATAATGATTAGTATTGTTATTAAGTATTATTTTTTAATTAATTAATATTATTAATAATATTTATAATTAATAATAATTAATAATATTAATATTAATATCAATATTAATAACTATTATGATAATATTAATTATTATTTTTATTATTAATTATTATTATTAATACTATTTATAATTAATAATAATTAATAATATTAATATTAATATTATTAATTATTATGATTATTATTTGTATTAATAAGAATTATTTTTGTAATTATTATTAATTATTATTAATGTTGATAGTTATTATGATTAATTATTATTATTAACAATTATTAATAATTGTTATTATAATTATAATTATTATAAATTATAAATTAGTATTATTAATTATTAATATTACTTAATAATAATATTAACATTATGTATTTTTAATGTTAATAATAATAATAATAATTAAAGCAGGACCCAGACTGGGAGGTGGTGGTGGTGTTGTTGTGTTGTTGCAATAATAATAATTAATTATCAAGTATTACTAATATTAATAATAATAATTATTATTAGTAATAATAATGTTTATTATTCTCATTATCATTAATATTACTATTATTGTTATTATTAATCATTATTATTTTTTTAAATAAAATAAATTTGCTTCCATTCCATAATCTACAGCCAAATAATAAGGATTGGAACTTGATTCTATTCATTTTCTCTTCAAACACATCAGTTTAGGATTCAAGTTTCACCTTTCATCCCTCAGAAATCATCCATTACCATTCCATTCTATTTTTTCTCACCAAGCAGGGCCTTAATTATCTAAATGGATGGGAGAGAGAAAGAGATGATGATGACGACGATGAAGAGTAACGAACGAGGTTGATAATGATGACGATGATGATGATGAATGAAAGAGAGAGAAAACAATAAATAATTAAATAAAGAATGAGGGGTGGCTATGGTTATGGCAGAGGAATAAGGGAGATGAAGTACAATGGGGCCAGGGGGTGTAGTAGGGGGTAGAGCTCGTGATTGGGGAAAGAAGAAGGGGGAAAGTAAAGAGGGGCTGGGTGCACGTGATAGGCACATGAGGGGAAAGAAGATAGTAAATGAGGGAGAGTTGGACAATGGAGAAATAAAAGAGGGAGAAGCAGACTAGGCTCAGGTCACATATGAGAATTTAGATCTATTTTTTCTTCTTCTCTCTCTTTTTTTATTGATCCAACACCTTTTAGACTCTTTTTATCCCTAAGAAATTTATTAGTTCTTTCAAATTTCTCAAATTTCTATCAAATAAATAAAATAATATTAAAATTATAATTTAATGATTTATTATGAACACACATCAGATGATAAAAAGGTATCAAATGTATCATTTTTTAATTGAATATTGATCTAAATTATCCCTATGTGCCCCAGCAAATGGTTAAAATGCCATAGCATTTCCCCTACTTCCTCATCCCCACATCCCCCCAAAAAACCCTAATTAGATAGAAGGAACTAGGATATAAAGACAAAGATTAGCTTAGAATGATCATACTTAAAATTGTTGAGAAAGAAGCCAAAATTAAAGGAAATCCAATGTTCCATGAATTTATCAATGGTGAAGTTACAGGAAGAAACTACATGATATTCAAGGTAAATGAAGACAAATAAAGAGAAAACTAGGAGATGGTGGATGAAAATGGAGGAAGATTTTTCAGTAATCTAAGGCATTCTATCATCATCAAACCTGCCAATTTTTGGGGGGGGGGGGGGAACAAAATTATAGAATTTTGGTACTTTGCTCTTTGGGGGGGGGGGGAGAACAAAATTATAGAATTTTGGTACTTTGCTCTTTGAGATTTCAATTATTCAATACCCATTGTTGAATAGCAACATGATGAAAGTGTTATATGTACTTTAACGTTATACTAGGTAATAATAATAATGGCTAAAAATTGTATCATTCATGCCCAAAGCCAGACAAGTCAAAGTTCAAAAATTATGAAGTTTGAGAAGTTGCGGTGAAACCACTTTGACCAAAATAAAGGTTAGAGATGGAGCATATTTAGTTAGTTCTAGTTACAAAAGTGGAATAAAGTTGTACAAAACTCTAGATTGCTAAGAATATATGGATGACTAGAATATTGAGGTAGAGCTACATTAGTATAGAGCACAAAATGACATAAGATGAGGTCTTTTGTCCAGCATATTTGGTACATTGCATGACAAAGCTCTATTAATGATTTTGTACAATGCTACATGTTCAAAATACAAGCCCTTTGAAGTGCAATCCAACAGATCAATTATAATATAACCTCCTTTAAATTAGAAAATTTGGTTACAATCTTAATAATAGTTACAAGACTATAGGCAATAAAAAGAAAGTAACATAAAACCTACAGTGGCAACTCAGGAAGTTCATTTGTTAGGTATGCATTCATCCCAATGGTCAGATCATTCAGGAACTTGCACTCAGATAGTTGTGAAGGAAGATTCACCTACTTATGAGTTTCTCAATGAAGTGGCATGGCAATTCAATTGATCTCTTGACCTATAGTTGTCTGGTGGGCTTACACCATATTTCTATCCGACAACCTGGATCCTCAAACTAGCTATGTAGATAAACTTCTTTAGAATGTCCTCCAAATTGACATAAACAAGATTCATGAGATATAAAGATTAGTGGTATAAATTGCTCAAACACGCCAGTTAGCCTTATGCCCAAATGCTGCATGTTCATATGAAGGAGTTGTGGGAATAATTAATTCATCACCATGCACATTTGCAATCCTCTTCCTTAGATTTTCGCTAAGGATCTCATCGCTCTGGGTTCTCGTTGTTGCTTCTCGCTCTCTGTTTCTTCTCCTATCTTGTTCAAAATTCTTGCTTGCAATTGATTTCCTCGAATTTATTTCAAGCTTTTTCATTAAGATTTTTGTTGATTGTCTTATTCGCAACTTGTTCTTGGTGAATTTGTTGATAATTTGTGTTGGCAAGATTTAGGGTTTGTAGGTAAGTTTGTTATTTGGCTATTATTCGATGAATTTTTATGGCATAACAAGTGTTGTGTGTGCATTTCTTTATAGTCATATCAACCTAGAATTTCTGCATTTGAAAATTTGAATTTTTTGAATTTTACAAGTTTTACTATTTTTAGGTTCTGCTAAAATTGCTCGTGTAATTAGTAATCAATAAAAATCTAAACAGTGATCAATAGGCATAATATTAATGATCATCTAAATGTATGTGTATTCTTTTCTCAATGCTTGTAATTCAGCCCTCTCTATTTGATGATCAATAGAAGTGTAATTAGTGATTGATTGTCAGGAGGCCAGTGAGGTCTTTAGATGTTTATTTTTGTTTGTGATGCGTTAAAATTCAGTTCTTACAATTGCGTTAGAATTTATTCATTATGTTATTAGTGATCAATAGACATTTTATTAGTGTTCTATTGTTGGTGATCAATAGACATATTGGTGATCAATAGACTGATTAGTGATCACTTGTGATAAGATTAGTGATCTGTTAAATAGATATTTACTTTTTTTCAAATGCTTTTAGAATTTAGAATTTATGTTTTTGATGATCAATAGAAATATTATTACTAATCAAAATATTTGTAATTTCTTGAAAAATTTTTACTTTTTTGCAATTGCTTTTTGGAATTTATTGCTTCTGTTGTTAATGATCAATAGACATTTTACTAGTGATCAATAGATTTATGATTAGTGATCGTTTGCAATAAGATAAGTGACCTGTTAAATAGATGGTCATTTTTTTACCATTGCTTTTAGAATTTAGGTTTTGTGTTCTTGGTGATCAACATAACATTATTAGTGATCCCTAAATGCAAGTTCTTGAATAAATTTTACTTTTTTACAATTACTTTTAGAATTTACAGCTTCTATTGCTGGTGATCAATTGACCTGTTATTACTAATCTATAGATTTGTGGTTATAGTGATCGTTTGTTATAAGACTAGTGATCTCTTGGATTTTTTTAATTTTTGAAGAAAGAGTTAGTACAAGGAGTAGTTACAATTCAAGAAAGCTTGCTGATTCTCAAGAAGATACTTAAGAAGATGCTGGTGCTGAACTCAAAGCAATGAAAGTCAGTGGCCAATGATTTATCTGCTTGCATGGGTATTTGCTTTTATCAATGTTTATGTATACTTAGTTTACTTTATTAAAATAACTTTGACGGTTAGCAACGTAAACCGCACTCCTCTCAAGGAGCAAAAAAGGATACAATGTGAAAGACAAGTCGAAGTCAACTACAAAGATTACGTGTGACAACAAATGTGAACTGCCCCATTTCTTTGTATAAGTATGAGATTCGTAATTCAGACATCATCTCTGTTGATGGATGTACTGAGGAGTGCATACCTTTGGGGACACCAATTTCTATACCTACACCTGCACCTACAACTATCGATATGCAACCGAGTGATATCTGATGTTCAAACACAAACACTTCAGCTGATTTGCAATGTGTGAGAGAGATTACACCTTCACACAGCTAGAGTAATGTACAGGGGGCAAAAATACATGTAGACATGGCTGATATAGAATTAATGAACAAGAAGGGCGGGTTGCGTCAGGAAATGTTGTGCGACACTGACTGAAAATCTCAATGACAAGCAAAAATAGGCCGTAGGAGAAATTAGTTTCAACAACTTCTTGCGCTCACAAGCTAATATGATACCGGGAAAGCTAGCAGTGTGGTTGGTCCGTAACTTCGACACTTACTCTTGCTCCCTACCGCTTACCTAGGGCAGGATGATGGTGATCGAGGAGGATGTGTACATGACATTAGGTCTCCCTAAAGGGCCACTCATGGTAATCGAGGCTAAAAACGAAACCAATGCAAGCGTTGAGTTTAAATTTAATGCCCCCACCCCTCCTTAGGTCACGGATGAATACTAAGAATGACTTCATCGATTGTCAACTGGCCTCACAAATTACTATAAGTCTCTTCGGTATTCTTCATTCTCGTCTAGATGCTACCTGGAAAACTTTTCAGGAGGTCACCCTTTCTAAGATTTCTCCACAGCAAGCACAATTTACTGTACAGCTCTTGATAGCGGATTTCTCAAAAAGAATGGTGCACCTTTTGGTGATATAAGAAGTCACTTCAAATCTTTTAAATCATACTCAAGGTATTACATTCAACCCCACTTGAAAAAGACAACGTCCTCGTTGTGTTGCACTAACTAGCCGATTTGACTGACATTACATCATGGTATCTTTGCCCTGCTAAGTGACTGCATAGGACATCTCCCGCCTACTGACACAGCTCATGGACAAGGTTTGGCTATGATACCATCTTGTAACAGCTTGATCCCTTCTTGGGTCGCGAGCAGTTACGGAGACTTGCTGCAAGGATCATCGACTGGCCTACTCACCACAAGCCTTTTCGGTGTGCTTCGTTCTTACTCACATGTTGCCTAAAAAGCTTCCTAGGAGGTCACTTATGATAAAATTTTTCTACAACAAACATGCTTAACTATGGAGTTCTTAAGAGTGCTCTTCCCAAAAAGAAAGGTGTATCTTTAATGATAAAAGTAGTCACTTCAATCCTCTCAAGTCACATTTGGGGTATTACAATCACCACCTTTGAAGAACATAACATTCTCGTTGTACCTTGCTATACAACTAACTTATATTTCCCCTTGACCGGCCACCCATTGCAGTATCTTTGCCCCGTTAAGTGATTGCCCAGGGCTTTCCCATCCATCGGCGTAGCTCATACTCACGACCTGACTTTGATACGATCTGTAATGCCCTAACCCCTCACTAGTTCACAGATTATTATCAAGAACGGCTCCAAGGATTGTCAACTGACCCTATAAATCATCACAAGCCCTTTCGGCATGCTTCATCCTTACTCACACGCTGCCTAGAAAACGTGCCAGGAAGTCACTCATCCTAAGATGTCATAAGATGCCTCCACAATAAGCACGTTTAATCGTAGAACTCTTAACAGTGGGTTTCTCAAAAAGAAAGGTGCACTTTTTGGTGACATGAGTAGTCGCTTCAATTCCTTTAAATCATACTTAAGGTATTACAATAAAGAATGGCTAACTCCTGTAAGCCTATTGAGAGCAGCCCAGAGAAGGTGATAGTATCTAACAAGTCACTGAACAAAGCTACTGAGGATAAGGTAAGTAGTGAAGATCAAACCCCTAAAAAACTGCAAATAAGAAGACGGAGAAAAGGGGGAAGAATGATAGGAACAACAGTGAATATGAACCCCTTAGAACAACTGAAAATAAGAAGGGAAAGAGTGACAAGTCACCAGAGAAGGGTCCAGAAAAAGAAGTTATTTTTGAGAATCCCTTTGAAAAGGCTGTGAAGAAGAAGACTAAGAACAAGGAGAACACTAACAAGAATAGTAGTGAACAGGTCCCAGCTAAAAAACATGCAAATAATAAGGGTAAGAGTGACAAGTCACCATAGAAGAGTGCACAAAAATAAGTTGTTTTTGACAAACCCACACAAAAAGGTCCGGAGAAGAGGAAGACCCCCAAACAAAACCCTGAAAAGCCTCTAAGCAAGAAGGCAAAGAACTACAAATTTCTTGAAAAGGCGAGAAAGGGTTAGAAGTCTCTAGAGAAAAGTCTAAAGAAACATATAGTTTGTGAGATATTGCTAGATGAACTTTAGCAGGAGAAGAAAATTAGTAAATAGAACATTACTAAATACCCTACAAATAAGGAAGGAGAGACTAAGAAAGCTCCTGAAAATGCTAAACATAATAAGATGCAAAATAGTGAAAAATGCATTGATAAGCCCCAAGACGAAGAATGAAGTTGTGAAAAATCCCCATTGTGCTAAGAAGCAAAAAGGGGATATGCAGAAGAAAGCAAGAAGGAGAAGCTAAAGAAGGAGGCATTCCCTATTATACAATCGCAAACGATGAGAGACTAAGCACAGCCTCAAGTGCAGAAAGGCAAGATCTATGAGATCGAAATTTTTGATTCAGACGAAGAAGAAACTGCTTCTGAAGATGAGGATTTGAATTATGAAGGGCAAGTCATCGATGATCAAAGGGGTAAGGAACAAGAAACAATAGTTTTTGACATTCTAAAGGCTCTTCAAAAGAGCAACAAGCCTACATTAAAGTCTAAAAGGGATCGTAGAAAAGGGCAAAAAATTCATAATCCAAGATTAGTGATGCTTTGGTCCTAGCAAAACCAAATGAGTCAAAACAGTACCTTCAAATAGTTCAACAAGAGAAGTCTTTAAAATCTAAAGAGGAGGTAGGAAATGGAAAAAAAAGTATCAAAATATTTTCTAGGATGACTATTCATTCCTTTTCATTAACGAGGTAACAGTTTAACGAAGCTCAAGTTGAAGCAGTAAGATCTGTAGGATTTGCCTCATTCTTGAAGGTTCATTTGAAGTAAATACTAGGAAAATTTTCTAAATAGATGATAAAAAGTTTTGATCCCTATGCTGTCCACTTCAGGCTTTTTGATGTACAGAAGTTTCAAGTCACCGTTCAACGTATACCTAACATTAGGCATACAATTGGAGGAGGGCAAATTCTTGAAATTGTAAGGCCTTCGATTGATGAAGAATATGAACAGGTGCACACTACATGGATGAAAGAAGGGGGACTTGATCAGAACACCCCAGAACTCACTTGGATACCAGATTTCACATTGGCCAAAACGGATAGAGAGAAAAGCTTTAAGAGAAATTTCATCATACATCTGGTCAACTACTTCTTCAGTGGATTGAAGAACCACTTTACAGCAGATCGTTTTTGAAAAATGTGAAGGATGTCAATAAGATCACTTTCCTAAACTGGTGCCAGTTCATCGTAGACAAGCTCATCGATGCTATGGGGCACTACAAAGAGTCTAAGGCTGCAAAAGGGTTGCATTTCAATCTACTCTTCTTCTTGATGGTGAGTCCACCTCTTTATTAAGCAATCGATAATACCAAAACCTATTATATGTGTGCATCCCTTCATAAAATTAGTGATCAATGTAAGGAAACACAGTTAACATATGTTGATGTGCAAAGGTAAAAAAATGATAATTTCCATCAAAGAAGGAATGATATAATCTATTAGCGATCAGTAGTGAACCTATTGGTGATCAATAAGTTGTACATTAGTGTTCAACTATTCATATGTGTCTAAGTCACCTGCATGCATGTGCTAATTATATATTTTTCAATTGTCCTATATTTTTAGATGCTTTACATTGAGAGAGTTGTCTTCATTAAGTGAACTATGAAGAGAGAACTACCTACGATGTCTACATGGACTAATGAGGATATCAAGAAAAGAATAGAAGATAAGGACCAGAGCCATGGTTTTGGAAGAGGGACCATCAAACCTCCACTAGATGTGCCACACCCAGTACAACTAGAGTAATAATAACCTACTGAACACAACAAGAACTCAAAAATTGAGGTAATAGGTGAAACATAATTTATCTTTGTTATAACATAGGTGACCATCCTAGTAAGTGATCAATATAGATGCCATTAGTGATCTCTTTGCATAAATTAGTAATCATTTGGATCAGAGTTCACTCCAATCCTCAGCCCTTAGAATTCAATCCTTTTGCGTATGGTGATTAATAGATGTGTTTCTAGACATCAATAGAAGTAAGATTGTTGATCAACGGTTATTCAATTAGTGATTAGTAGTAATAAGATTAGTAATGACTTAACTCAGTCTTTGCTTTTTTTCCTCATTGCTTAGAATTCAGCCTTTACTTGGATGCCTGATGGAAGAAACTGTCATTGATAATTAATTGCGATAACATTAGTCACCATTTTACCTAATGTCAACATTTTTTTCTTTTTTGCCAATTGTTTAGAATTTATTCTTTGGCTACTAAGAAAGTAACATTCATGTGATTAGTGAGCATTATCTATAAGATTAGTCATCACTTAAATTCATGTTTACTTTTTTTGTCCTTGTTGCTTGAAATTCAGTGCTTTGTGTACAATGATCAATGGATATGTTATTGCTAATCAATTAGCATATCATTAGCGAGGCTTCAATTCAATGTTGGCTTTTTTCCCCCAAATTGTTTAGTGATCAATAGACATAGGATTGGTGATATATGCTTTTGTGCGTAGTGATGACTATGCATAGGATTAACGATCACTTAACTTAATATTTTCTTTGTTCTCTCATTGCTTTTAATTAAGTTCTTTGTGTGGGTGGCGATCAATAGTGATGTCATTGGTAATCAATATGTATAAGTTTAGTGAGGACTTAACTCATTATTTAGTGATCAAATGTTTACAATTCAACATTTGCCTATTAAGTGATCAATAATTATATGATTAGTGATCAAATGGCATAATGTCAGTCATAATCTAATAAATGTTTAATTTTTTGCCCTTATTTCTTAAAATTTAATATGATACCATATTTATTTTTTTTAAAAAAATATAGAAAGGCATTGAGGAGGTGGCTGTTAGAAGGGGAACAGTCGCACCACCATTAGATTTTTCACATCTAACATAGGCTTAATAGGAACCTACTCGGGACAAAAATAAGTCAGAGTTTGAGGTAATAAATAACATATATAAATATTTACTATGCATTGGTGAGCATTCTAGTTGGTGATCAATAGAGATGTGATAAATGATCTCTTAGCATAACATTAGTGATGATTAGATTATTGTTCACTTTTATGCCCACTCTTTAGAATTCAGTCCTTATGGGGATGACAATTAATAAAGGTATTGTTGGTGATCAATACACATAAGATTGTTAATCAAAAGTTACATAAGTAGTGATAAGTAGCCAAAATAGTGATCACTTTACTCATTGTTTACTTTTTTCCCTCATTGCTTGGAATTCTGTCTTTGTGCGGATAGCTAATGGATGGAGATGTGATCAACTGCCACAACATTAGTAAGCATCTACCTGAATGTTTACACCCCCCAATTGTTTAGAATTTACTTTTGTCTATTAAGAGATCTACAGCCATGTGATTCTTAATCATTATCACCAACATCAATGACCAGGTAAATTAATGATTTTTTTCTAATTATTTCGTGATCAATAGGTATAAGATTGGTGATCAATACTTATATGATTAGTGATTAGTATACATACGATTAATGATCATCTAACTTAAATTCAAGTTCTATCTTTGTGTGTTGGTAAGTGATCAACAGTCATCTCATTAGGGATCATTATCAATAATGTTATTGATCACTTAAATTAATTTCTACTTTTTTCCTCTCTTTGCATGGCATTTACTAATTTTGTGTCTAGTGATCAATAGAGATGTTATTTATGATCAGTTGGCACATCATCAGTGAGTTTTTAACTGAATGTATACTTTTTTTATTCCCAATTGTTTAGTGCTTAATAGTCATAAGATTAGTGATCAATACTTATGTGATTAGTGATCAATAGACATAAGATTAATTATCAGTTAACTTAATGTTTGATTTTTCCATGTTGCTTTTAATTTAGTCCTTGTCTGGGTGGTGATCAATAGTGATGTTATTACTGATCAATATATATGAGATCATTGCACCCTTAACGTATTATTTCGTTGTATTATTTCGTTTTCTGTTCATCACTTACAATTCAGTACTTTTCTAGTAAGTGATCAATAGTCATATGATTATTGATCAAATGACATATTATTAGTGATCAGGTAACATATATATATTTTTATAAAATGTAAAAATATATTAAGGAGATTGTTGTTGCTGCAAAACACTTGACAATGGTGTATAGAAATTTCATTAAGGTCATGGATTACATGTGCTACAAGTACAAGGACAATTAAGCTCTTCACAACATAAGAGACAAAGTAAAGGCAGTGTTCTACTCATACTACGATGCTTGGACTCAACGTAACGAATCCTAAAAAGAGGGGAGTGTGGAACAAATACCCGTAACCAGCCAAGGTCATAACTTTAATAATACCAGTATCATGGAAGCTGTTTTCGAGCTTCACGGTGCTTGTATATAATTTACGAAGGCACAAGTGAAGCCAAAATCAGTCAAGGAGGGCAATGGACCTACATTTAACCTTGAGCTTGGACTTAGTCAGCGAAAGATTCAAAGTCCAATTGCGATGAGCACATCTACGGCTGATGCAAACATTAGTGGTAAAACCATAAGCATTACGACGAAGTTATGAAGGATAAGGCGAAGTAGGAATCAGCAAAAGATGATAACGTGCCTTCATTTAGTCTAGGACTGGGACTAAGTCAACTAGACAGTTAAAGTCCAGTTGCAACGAGCACATCCGTTCCTCATGCGAAGATTACCGGTGGAAAGGATGATGATCATCAGGAGGAAAATAATGCTCCGTTAACATTCACGCTAAGGGAATCTACTCAGGCAAATCGTGACTTAAGTATCAAGAAAGTACCTTACAACAAGTCTAAAGCAGATGAGAAGTCTGCTCGTCAAAATATTATGCCAAAGATGATAATTAAGATCAAGAAGTCTATTGTGTAACAGGCCAATGGCACAAAAGCACCAAGTCCTCCCGCTACCAAACATCCAACACAACAAAGCAAGCAAACACCCCTATTGAAGGCTCAGGGTATGCTACAACAGCAAACTAGCCAATCCAGTAGCAAAAGGAGGCAGCTAGAGCATAGTGGAATGTTAAATAGAGTAATGGTAACAAAACCAAAGTCTCCGACGAGGGTAAGCCTACTGTGTAGAAGAGTAATGGCAAAGAAACAACAAACGTACCAATTGCGGAATGTTAAATAGAGTAATGGTAACAAAACCAAAGTCTCCGACGAGGGTAAGCCTACTGTGTAGAAGAGTAATGGCAAAGAAACAACAAACGTACCAATTGCCAAATAGCCAGTTGAGGAGAAGAGAAACTGGCACGACTCAGGGTGAGCTGAAACCAACTGATGGCAACAAGAAATTATGCCACTAAAGACTAAGGCTAAAACTAGAGCAAAGAGAGGGCGTTACCCTGAAATTGATGATAAGAAGAATGTAGCTATTGCCGTCACTCTTTTAAAGGTGGAGAAAGTGGGGCCATTTGCTAGAATAACAGAGCAACAACCTAAAACGTTATCAATGGCTTATTATTGGTCACTTGTCATCCGCTTTATGAAGTTTGATGATGAACTTTTCTAAAGAAGAGCTCCTTCTTTCTGATTATGCCTTTGCTAAGTCCGAAGAACTAGATTATGAGTAATGTCCTAACTTAAATTTATTTATGTAAACCCAATATGTTAATTCTTACTTTCTACACATTTCATAGATTTCCCGTCCTTGCCTCCTTGGAGATCAATAGAGTTGTGATTGGTGATGAGAATTCAATACGATTAGCAAGCACTTAACCAAATGCTTAGTTTCTTACTCGTTACTAAGAATTTAGTCCTTGTCTACTTATGATCAATAGAATTGTGATTAGTGATCAAATAGAATATGACTAGTGAGAATCTAACTGAGCATTTACTTTTCCCCCTCATTAATTAGATTTTAATTCTTGTCTAATTGATGATCAATAGATATGTGATCAGCGATCAGTTGTAATATGATTATTGATCACTTATCTAAATGTTTACCTTTCCACTTATTCCGTAGAATTTTAGTCATTGTGTTGTTGGTGATCAATAAACATTCGATTAGTGATCTTTTGGCGTAATGTTTAGTGATCATTTATATTAATGTTTTATTTTTTCCCTTCGTTGCATAAAACTAAGCCCCTGTCTTGTTGGTGATGATTTGATATGAGATTTCTGATCAATTGAAATATAATTAGTGATGAATTATCTAGATATGTACATATTTCCTGATAAATGTGTACTAATTTTTTTGTGTCTAGTGAACCTTTGTTTGATTCATGGGAAAAGGAACGAACCCGGTTTTTCACGTGTACTCTTAATCTAGGAGAACATGTAGAAATGAATGTAGTCAACATCTAGTCTGCCATACTGAATGACTTAGAGAGAAAAAGGGATCTTAGTACTCCAATGAGACTCATCATGACATGTGATCAATCTGTAAGTCCATCTTGACCAATCTAGTAATCAATACTAATGCATTAGTGATCATAAACAAAACATTTAGTGGTTGAAATATGTTCTTTATTGAATATGTCACCAACAATGTTCTATTTTCAGTAATACATGTCATTACATAAATATTAATTAATTTTGTCCTATATAGCATTTGTTTAGCAAAAAAAAGTTGAAAATAAAAACCTTCAACCAAAGATTCACATAACTCCAGTGCATAATAGAAACTGAATTGGCCGGATGTCTGTAATTAAAGATTAAAAAAATTGATTTGGTAAGATCCCAGTTTATAGGTGTTCTTTGTATAGTCAGCTCCTTAAAAGCTACGTATTATTAATGCTCGTTTCTGATAATACATATCATTTATTATTATTTTTAGCCTATAAAAAATCACATGTTTTCTTCCCAATATGCCACAGAAGGCATTACTTATTGTTGTGCTTTAACTTGAGAGATGATAAGCTTGAGATCATCAATAACAAGATCATAAGACAATCATTCAAAACAGTACATGGAGAATTTCTAGAGAAAATGGTGAGTTTTATACACATACACTTCCAAACATTTTTGTTTATCATTACGCTGATCTAATTACAATCTAACAACATATGATTTTTGAAGTTCTTTGTAGGAAAAGTGCTTGGACGTTTGTTGGAGACCAAAGATCATCCAAAACACGAAGTTGTCAAAAGCCTGAAGGCTATCTGGTTGGCAATTGGCGTGGAGGATGAAGATAAATGTCATAGATTATAGCATATTTTGTATCAGGCACATGAAGAGCTATTTTGGGGAAGGAGAAAAATGGCAGTCTAGCTTGAACCAAATGATGTACATAGCATTTCATAATTTTTTTTGGAATAGCAAATAAAAATCAAACTGTATCTTCACAATTCATCTTATATACTATTTTTGTACCTAGGATCCAATGCTGAATATCATCAAAGCGTGCTATTGTCACGATATAGTCAGCTATGAGCATAACATGGCAAGATTTATAACAAACAAAGAGCTAAGGATTTCAAGGAGACATGGACAATTTACCTTAATTTGAAGGCTATAAAGAAGGTTTAAGTTTTCACTTGCCTCGTTTCTTTTGTTGCTATATTGCAACGGATGAAAATTACTAAAACATATGTAAAGTGTAACCATGTTTTATAGATTATATGACTGTTATTACGTTTTGATTTTAGCTAAATCTATGATTGCTCTCAATTTTCAAGATGCGACCATAATCACCAAACATAGTTATGGTGATAACTGAAACTATATCTATTGATCACCAAATAAAACTATAATTAAAAATATATATTATGATTCATAATAAACTAAAGCTAAAGCACAACAAAATAAAACCTAACTAACTAAATTTTGAAGTGAAGACATAGCTATAATGATCATCAAAACAGCATCTGTTGATCATTAACTAAATTTATTAAGTGGAGACATATATTATGATCTACACACATATTCAAAGTGGTCACCATGAGCAGTAGTAATGATCACTAAAACAACATATATTGATTCACTAACTAAGATACGAATATCACTGACTATAATTCAGGATATGTTGATCACCATAATGCTTCTAGTGATCACCAAGATAGTTCTACAGGTCACCAAACTGCAACTGTTGATCACCAATTGACATCATTCTATGAAAACATATATTATGATTTTTAGTAAGGATAAACCCCAAATTCAACAAAATAAAGCTCATCCAACTATACTTTAGGGTATGTTTCAAAAAAAAAAAAACAAACATATTTATGTTGACCAATGTAAACAGATCTAATGATCACCAAACATAGTTCTAATAATCACCAAAAGCAATACTAATGATCACTAAAACAAAACCTATTCAACACTAACTAATATGCTGATGTGATTAACTATAATTGAGGATATGGTGATCTCCATAAATTGATATATGATCACCAAATATAGTTCTAATGATCACCAACACTGCAACTATTGATCACTAAATGAGATCATTTATGAAAATATATATAATGATTTGGGAAGAGAATAAACCCCAAATACAACGAACGAAAAGCTAATTCAACTATACTTTAAGATATGTTTCATGAAAATAAACATAGTTATATTGGCCACCATAAATAGTTCTAGTGATCACTAAATACAGTTCTAATAATCACCTAAACTGCATCTATTGATCAGTAATTAATATCGCTTATAAAGACATATACTGTGATACTTCATGAGAATAAAACATAAATACAACAAAATAAAGCTCATCTAACTATCCTTCAGAATATGTTTCATGAAAAACCTACATATTTATGTTGATCACCATAAACGGATCTAGTGATCACTAAACGTGACTCTAATGATCACCAAAACTTCAACTGTTGATCACCAATTGATATCATTTATACAAACGTATACTATGATTCTTAATGAGAGTAAACCCAAAACAAAACAAAATACAAGCGCATTTAACTATACTTCACGATATGTTTCATTAATAACCAACAAATTTAGTTGATCATAGTAAACAAATCTAGTGATCACCAATCACAATTCTAATGATAAATTAAACTGCAACTATTAATCAGTAGTTGATATCATTTATAAAGACATATATAGTGATATTTCACGTAAATAAAAGACAAACACAACAAAATAAAGCTCATTTAACTATCCCTCACAATATGTTTCATGAAAAGATAACATGTTTATGTTGATCACCATAATCAAATCTAGTGGCCACCAAACATAGTTCTAATGATCACTAAATTTTCAATTGTTGATCACTAATTGCTATCATTTATAAAAACTTACACTATGATCCTTGATGAGGATGAACCATAAATACAACAAAATAAAGCTTATACAAATATCCTAAAGAATATGTTTCATGAAAAACCAACATAATTATGTTGATCAATAGAAAAGATCTAGTGATCACTAAAGATAGCTCTAATGATCATCAAAGATTAAGATGTTGATCACTAACTCAGTTTGTAAGTGAAGACATATATTATGATTTAGCAACACATTCCCTAGGGTCACCATAATTGAATTAGCTGATGGTCAAAAGAAACACTAATGACCACTAAAACAACACCTGTTGATTGCTAAATAATACCCTGATGCTGACATAGTCTACTGCTCATCTGAAAACATTTGGGGGGCTTGTCCGACATCAATAACCACTTCTGACCATTAGCATAAGATAAGAGGAATGGTCACGGGGATGATAATCTGCAGACAATGAAGAAACTATTTAAAATGTCAAAATATATATAAAAAATCCAATGCATAATTCACAAAATTGATTTTTGTTTTAAAGACACACAGAAGGCATACATACCTTTGAGATAGTACACTAGAGTCTCCTCTCAAGATAGTTTCTACTATCATGGGAAACAACTTGATTACAGGAGTGGCACATATGCATATATGATTGCTGCTTAATGGCCCTCTTAACACATCTCCATTCTCTTTTCCCTTCCTTTGGTTATAGACATTGGAGGTGGATGTATCTGAATGTGTTCTGGGACATCACATCTGAAGTAGGTCCGTAGATCTATTGTTGCCTTACTTGTTGCCTTACCACCCATATCATAAAGTTCACGCTCGACCAAAATCATAAAACTGAACAACATCTGCAACTTTGCGAGGTCCCACCCAGCCAGATCCACACACTTATAAAACTGAGATCACGATAGATATCAACTTATGTTGCATGGTTATTTCTCTACAAGTATATGCCAAAACACTATCAAACTAGTACATAGGAGATTTTGCTACCATCTTTGTCCTCATATTAATTATATATAGTGCCAGAAATTCTTTTAGTGAATTGGATGTGAAAACTAGTAGCATATGAGCACATAGAATTTTGTACGAGTTAAAAAAAATGGCATGAACACTGGCATTCGGAAGATTCCTCATTTTATTTTCAAAATTGTGCTTGATCTTATAGGTATAATCACCCTCTGCATTAGTAATACCTTGCACATAACAATACATTCAACCATTGTATAACTGTCTCTGGAGCACGTAGAAGTTAGTATGAATGTATATATTCCTAGCATACTTCTATATCTTATAGGATGTCTTCAGTTCTGGAAAGGAGCTCAAAGAAGCATTTCGGCTTTCCTCTTATGATGGAATTGTGAATCAACGACGTGCACAAGCTGGACCCAAAATTCCACTAGACTAAGATTAAGACATGTTAGGGAACCAAACATAGAGTTTTGACTCTCACAACTTGACGTCCTCAAAATGCATCCTAAGAAGTCCCCTCTAAAGTAAGCATGCACCCAAAGATCTCAAATGTCATATATTTGGCTCAAACACTTGTTATCGATTATGTTAAATTCTTTTACCATCTCTCCCCAAGACTTCTCAAACTCCTCGTGGGAGTCTGATATCTAGATGCATCCCTTAATGCGCTCCATAAAATCCTCACAGCCGTTCGGCTTGTGACCCATTTTGTTCATAAGCATTAATTTCTTATGATTTCCCACATGCAAAATCTACGGATTGATGTATCAAAAATAGTTGCTATTGCTTGTTTGATTAGTGGATGTTGGTTCGTGATTATAATTTTTTGCCTGTGGCTTCCCATAGCAATTAACAAGTTATTAAATAGTAAGAGAAACGACTCTATCTTCTCCTACCTCAACAAACCATCCCTAAAGCAAATTATCTGCCTATAGTGATTTAATCTGGCAAAGCGGGCAAACATCGCTAAATACCAGTTGGTCTTATAGGCCGTGTCGAACTATAAGATGTCATCAAAAAGGGCATGACTTCTTTTACTTAAAAAAATTGACCAAAATACATTCTTTGATCGGTTCTTTTCATTGACTTGTAGTCAAAGAAGAAGCGAGGCTCGACTTCCTTTTTTTTCTTTAGTACGTCTATAAACATATGCACATCTCTGTCTTTTATAAGGGCTTTTAGGTTTCTAAGATAATTCTGTAAGTCCTTCTACGTGTCACCAATGTTTTCGTAGCTGGTAACCTGTGTTTTTAGGAGGTGATAAACTCTTGATGGTCATATATTCGCTTTGGAATACTTATAGACCATGTCTTTGTGGACAAACCTAACATTTCTGTTTACGGTGAGGAACTGCCTCCTACTGGGTGTGCATAAGGGGTGAACATGACCCTCGTGAAGTTTGATTATCTCAAACTTTGCATCGTCAATCAACCTTAAGACAATATGAAACTAGCACACTTCTTTTGTCTTGGCTCTCTTTGTTTTAAGTTTTTTCCATCAGTTTCATCTCTTGCATGGGGCATAGCTTTGACGGTAACCTTAGGAATTTTCAGCATTTTTGTGGGATGAGGAAATCCTTCTTTAGAGCACACAAATGGTTTGCAATATTTTCCTGACTTATTCTTCATAGTCGGGCCATTGTGAATAATAAAGCAAACATAAATGACATATCTCTTATAGAATTCAAGACAGTCTTCAACCCTATCAAACACCATGTGCAGCCTCGGTACAAGCATATTGTCATCACAGTTTGGTGCACATTTGCTTCAGGCATCAATCAACGAATCAGTAATCACTGGAGTCGACGACTCGACGTATCCTAGATCAATTAGGAAAGAGAAAGGTTAACATTAACAATAGAAGGGACACTGTCTCAATAATTGCCTCCAACTAATCAATTAATAAAAAATGCACCAGAATTAGTTTGTGATGAAGGAACACTCTACAACGCCTGCAGTTGTTGAACGTCTTTGGCAGTAAATATCTAATGTTTGCTTTCGATCATTTCTAAGCAGATGTAACAGAAAAGAAGAATGTACCAATAAAATATCATGAAAAGTAAGATGGTTGAGCAACCTACTATTCACAATACTATGAGAGTATCCTTCAACAATTTTTTAATAAAAAAACCACAAAAAACAGTAATTTTAATGGTCAATGGATGCATATAAATATGAACAACCTTATACTATTGTTTACTTTTTCATTCACTACTTACAATTCTATACATGTCAGTTTGGTGATCAATTGACATGTGATTAGTGATCCTTAGATATAAAATTACTGACCACATATGTTACTCCTTCCTCACAGTTTAGAACTTACTCCTTATCTATTTGTTGATCATCATGATCAATTGGTTTCAGATTAGTGATCAAGGCTAAGTGTTCACTCTCTATTTTTACAATGCCTTATAATCCAATCCCTGCCATTATGGTGATCAGTTACAACTTATTAGTGATCAACATATATAAGATTAGTGAATAGGCGCAACATTAGTGAGCACCTATAGTACTCCTTGGTCGTTCTTTAGAAGCCACTCATTTTATACTCGGTGATCACTAGATATGTGTTTGCTAATCAAATAGACCGGTTAGTGATCAAGTGATTCAGTATCCCTTTATGTCTGCAACTTCTTAGAAATAATTCCCTCCTAATATGGTGATCAATAGACAACTAATTAGTGATCATATGGCATAAGAATAGTGATTAATGCATATCTGATTAGTGATCAACTTTTGAAAAGCACCTAGCTCCATGAGCACCGCTAGACGCAAACTCAACACTAAATAGTATGAAAGTATCATGAACCCTTATAGCTCAAAACCCAGAGAACTTGACTAAATCAAAATAAAAAGAACCAACATAACGTGGACCCAATGTAATAGAAGCCGAAATTAAGAAAAAATAATAAATTTTGTCCAATTTGGGGTACACTTAAGTAAGAGCTACTCAAACCTAACAAGAACGGAATAGTTGTTTGTACTGCACACTTCAACCAAAATCGATTACATATTACTTTTGGAATTTAGCTAGAGTAACTTTGCTTCTTGTGCTCATTGAAGCTCGATACTATAATTAGACAGACATTCCCAATGAGGAAAAATAATGCATGTGAAGTGTAAAGTATGAAGAACAGCCAAAGGAGAAAGAGAGAGAAAGCAAAATTACAAAGCACATGTCACGGAACATTAGTTTAATCCCAACCGCTAGATCAGCATGAATTGCCAAGATTCATCCAACCTACTCCCCCTACGGAGAAGCTCATCCTAGCCGAGTAGCCCCTACACACATGCGCACGTGCCCCAACACAGACACACACACACACACACACATATATACGCATATATATACACACACATACACACACACACATATATGCCTGCGTGCGTGTGTCTATATATATAGACACACACACACACACACATACATATACATACATACATATACATATATATAC